>CAXIVR010000014.1:47383101-47428433 GCA_964035755.1 Teleogryllus oceanicus
CGCCCCCCCCCACCCACGCCCCCCACCCGCCACCACCCGCCCCCACCCGCCCCACGCCCACCCGCCGCCCACACCCGCCCCGCCGCCCCGCCACCCGCCACCCACGCCCACGCCGCCGCCAACACCCGCGCCGCCCCGCCCCGCCGCCACACGCACGCCGCCGCCACGCCCCGCCGCCGCCCAGCCACCGCCACCACGCCCGCCGCCGCTCCCCACGACGTCGCCACGCCCACGACGCCGCCCACCACGCCGCCGCCCGCCGCCCCCCACGCCCACGCCGCCCCCCCGCCGCCGCCCGCCCGCCGCCACCCCCCGCCCCCCACGCCCACGCCGCCGCCCCACCGCGCCGCCGCCCACGCCCCGCCACCCCCACGCCCCCCCAACACCCGCGCCGCCCCCACCCCACGCCGCCACACGCCCACCCGCCCCCCAACCCGCCACCCCCCCACCCGCCACCACGCCCGCCCCCCCCACCCCCCGCCACCCGCCACCCCCCGCCGCCACCCACGCCACGCCGCCACCACGCCACGCCGCCCGCCCACCCCCACGCCGCCGCCACGCCGCCGCCCACGCCCCGCCCGCCGCCCACGCCGCCGCCCACGCCCACGCCGCCGCCACGTCCACGCCGCCGCCACGCCGCACGCCGCCACCCACGCCACGCACCGCCCACGCCGCCGCCCACGCCGCCGCCCACGCCGCCGCCCACGCCCACGCCGCCGCCCACGCCCACGCCGCCGCCACGCCCACGCCGCCGCCGCGCGCCACGCCACCCGCCCACGCCCACGCCGCAACCCACGCCACCGCCTCCACCCTATACTCTCCGACCTCACCCCCTCCGCCCTCACCGCTTCCGCCTCCACCACAGCCTCTGCACCTCTGTAGCACCTCTGCCTCCGTCATGCGCCCCTCCGCTACAACATCCCACTCCGCCGATTGCGCCTCTGTCTCCACCGCCTACGGCATCTTCTCGCACACTTCGTCACCACCCCATCACTCTCGCGCTTTCGCCGGGCGGTTATTTCTTATTTTTGTCATTACCGCGCTCTCCCGCCGCGCTGTTCGCTCGCGCTCTCGCCTCCTCCGCCGACTTCCTACGACTGCGCCGTCTCCACTCCGTCGTCGCCTTGGCGCCGCGCCGCGCGTAGCAAATTGATGCGGTTAAGCACCGCGGTACAGGCCGCGCCCTGAAGTATCTGCAACCTCAGAGAATGGGCAGTGCGTTCGGGCTGTGCGATTCAGAAGTAACAGTTTCACAGGAAGCTTGGCTGTTTTGAGATTGTCATTGAGAACACCCGGAGCTCAGTGCATCAACTGATGTCACTGCAGCGCCTGACCAGGAGGTCCTAGGTTCCACTCCGACGGTGGCAGGATTTTCGACACTAGCTTTCAGCTAGGTCCAATTCAGTCGCTGTCTGGAGGAGAATTCTAGTGGGCGGCTGCTCTCTGGTAATTTCCACGGTTTCTCCGATCACACCAGGCAGATGCGAGTACCTACAAACGGGCCACGGACCGCGCGCGATCTGCCCTTCCCCTTCCTTGTCCTATCCTCACCCCTTACACACACACTTACACTAACATGCACTACGCTACCACATATTCCGGGAGACCGGTCGGGAACTTTGAGCTTGTCCCCACTGGGGCGGTGCCCCGCTGGTGGGAGAGTTCTGGGGAACCCCGCTAGCCGACGGTAGGTTGGCGCCGGATCTCGCCATCCAGCGGGGGAAGATT
Source organism: Teleogryllus oceanicus (assembly GCA_964035755.1). Taxonomy (NCBI): domain Eukaryota; kingdom Metazoa; phylum Arthropoda; class Insecta; order Orthoptera; family Gryllidae; genus Teleogryllus; species Teleogryllus oceanicus. The sequence goes on from CAXIVR010000014.1 coordinate 47,384,830, forward strand.
ACCGCCATCTCCGGAGAAGAAAGCATGCACTACACTTACGGGACTAATGACCAGAGCCGTTGACGCGCCCGGAAACACGAAAAAATCAATCAATCATACTCCCATCAATTCAGACATCCAGAAATCTGTTTGGAGAACAAATCTCAGTGTTTCTGCTCGTTACTTCCATAAATCTTAACCGTCTTTGATATAGTACTCTGCTCAAAAGATTTTGTATTAAAATTTCGATACTGAGTTGTTAAGGTGATTATAATAATTTTCATCCCTTGAGTGTAGCGTGGTAAGTAATAATTCGATATAAATGTTGAATTGACCACAGAAGATCGAGCACTCACATTTGGAATGTTCCAATCAAACAAGGTAGGATTCACGACCGGCGTCAATATGATTATTGTTTCCCGTAATGACAGGCCATGATCTAATGAAAGCATTTCGTGAGCAGCTGTGGACGTGGCCGAGAACGCAATAGCCCATGAAACAATGGCATCATCAATGATGATGTCCATGCAGTGCAGACAAAATGCCTGGAAAAATATTTTCCACTGAATCACAGTCTATCAGCCTGGAACAAGTATCATAATATCATTATAGTTTGAAAATGGGTGAAAAGCACCGTTGTTTGTCACTCGGGAGTAAAATATTAAATAATTTTATTGGCTTGCAATTGAACCGTTTATATCAGAAACCCGTCAAACGCCAAAATCTAAAAAGCGCTTTAGCAGTGGAGTATTTTTTCATGAGGGTAGACATATCGTTTAGTGTATATTTACCTGAAAAATATTAATTTATTAACTGCTTTAATATTAAAAAATATTTAAAAATCAGAAAAATTGGAACATTTTCTCTCAGTTTTCTCTATGTAGAAAGTTGGCGTTTGACGGTTTCTAAATAAATGGTTAATTATGGTAGGTGTTAGGATGTTTTGTACTGTGAATAGTGTACATATAATAGTGTCGAAATTATTATTTGAATATTGGTGGTTTACCTGTTACTTTATAAAGCAGTTTCCTAGTCGAGTAAAGTATTAATGATACTTTACGGGCTTTGTGGTGAATGATAATGGATATGAATCATCAAAACAAGTTTGCTTTTATTCTTAAACAATCCGAAGTATCCGGCGTTGCTCGGGCAGTTATTACAGTAAATTATTATACAGGAAGAGGAATTCAATCTTTTCATGTCCAGCGGTGGGACCTACCTCTATCTCTTCCATTGCATCCCTTCTCCGCCCTACTCCTGCCATGTCTGCCCGCCACGCACGATAGGCTGTCTTCTCTTGCCCCCATTTGAAAATTTCCGAATTACCTCGCTAACTTCTCAACAAATATTACATTTTCTTATTTGAAGTCCAGCTTCTAAACATTCACTTGAAAACTAAAAGCCAATAAACAATCTAAACTACAAAATGAAATCTTGTAGACTCACATATATAATTTTGTGGAGTTTTATATAATCCTTATCCTACTTTTACATTTTCTTCTATTGTATTCACAGAGAGTTTTGAAATTGATCTGTCAACTCGTGACCTTGAAGGGACTTACTGTTTTAAGCTGAGTATAACATACGGAAGTTCATGCACGGTACAGTAGTAGTGATCCAGAGTAATGTTGTGGATGTCATAACGTAATTGATGAATCATAATCTAAAGTAAATGAAATACTTGTATCTATTCTGAAATATAATTACCAGTTTTATAATTCTGAAGACGACAGAAATATATATGTTGAATGTGCCTATGTGCTAGTAACATGTAGTATAAAACTTATTTGTTCCAGTAAATCAATTCATCATTCGACTGATACATTGAAACTAATGATCCACGACATTGCATTATGTGTAAATAATAAATTGACAATGCACTGAGCCACATAACAAAACAATATTAGCATCATTATTTTATTTCAAGTGATAAGATTATGGATCCTGAAATAAATCAGGACTCCAGATATTACTTGTTTAGACAAACATATTATAGACAAATTAATTTTTGCTTACTTTTTGGAAAAATATGAATGAACTCATTCATTGGGAGCAATTGTATTACAAAACATTTTACAAATTAGTCTGAATAGTAAATGATCATTCCTAAATTACACATCACTGTTCAAAATTTCTTTCTCTTATTGAAGAATACATTTTACTGGATGGACTGAAAACATGTATACATTTTCATTTTACCAATTTTAACCAAGAACTGTGTAAATAGTCAAATTGAGTCCTAATGAACAGCTTCCTACTAAATTATTCACATTTATCCCCTTCTTGCAGTATTATTTTCAATGTGCGAATGAGTACTTCAGCAAGTCGATCTTCCCCTCTGAGTAGCCGATTCAAAATTTTGGTAGACTGCCAATCTCTCGCATTTGTAATCTGTTTTGACAATTGTGACCTCGTTTCGTCAAACAATTCAGTTATCTACAAATTGTATACGATATCTATATATTGTACATTGTACATTACCGTATATTCTGTACTGTAAATTATTGTACCTTTTATTCTCTCAACCTACCTCAATTATTAAACACTTTCAAACTCACAATGACTTCTTGCCACTTGTATATAACACGGACAAAGAGAGCAATCCATGGACATTCACATTTACGACTTCAGTTACGGCATTCATTCAAATGTTCACACAGGGACATTACATCACGTTATTCAAACTCAAATGAATTTCGTAATAATTCTGGACATTGATCAAATCTGTAGTAGATCTCAGACGTCATTCTCTGGTGGCGCGCCACTAAACATTTGGCATTGATCCACTCTTGAATCTGAGATGTAAATCTAGGAGAAAAATGTCCAGAAAAATAATTATTTTAAAATATATTACTGTTTATGTTTGTAAATCATAGCCTATAGTACTCCAGGTCTTTAAAGGATGCTGTACAAAAGTTTCATGTATTGGTTCAGTAGATTTAGAGATTTTCGCGCTGTAAGACAGCTGCACTTCTATCTATGTATATTAGTATAGATATAGATATAGATTAAGTGACGCTGGAAAGAATGTTATCAATAGGTTCCGTTATGCAGCCACATTGCAAATACAAACGTTTTAGAAAGCCTTTGAGTCATATTTTAATGCAGTGTATTTGATAACTCTCGACGCAGGTTAACTCTATTAAAATTAATAATTTCAATATTAAATAACTTGTATGAATTTAATTATAATACAATTATATTGCATTGCGACATAAAGTATTTCGTACAATAACCCACAAAATAGTAACATAAAAACTTTTCAGGAACAATTATTTTAATTAATCAAACTAGCCTATATTAAACGTGTTTGTGACAACCACTGGAAAAAATAAATGATTTTCAAGAAAACGGTAAGAAAGTTTTTTTCATTCAAGGAATCAAAGAGGGCGAGAAAAGTATGACTGAAGTTGGAAAAAAAGATCAATAAAAATTCTGAATTGTCACCCCATTACGTTAATAAATAAAGTAAAAATTAGTCTAGAAACATTAAGATATTTGTTCATGTTAGAATGTATATCTTTTTCTATCTACATTTCATAAGACTTGCCACTATCAATTCCCTATGGAATGATCCGGCTTCAAGCAAGTGCTTCAGCATCACGCTTGCAAGATACGTGGCTTGCAAGGACAAAGCAAAAATAACCTGCGACCTTGCTAGTGGCGAGATTGTGCGTGGCCATGAGAATATATCCTCGTGAAGTATCACGTGACGCGCAGGCTTCAGGTCATTAGGTCCAGGGACAAAGGTCAAATCTCGTTAGATCTAATGATCAGGACGACTATTGGAAAACCAGGTCTAATGTGACATAACGTTCACGCGGCAGAGGGTCTAATACCAAAAGGCTCACGATTGATTGATTGATTGATTGATTTTTCGTGTTTCGGGCGTCAACTGCTTCGGTCATTAGTCCCGTTAGTGTAGTGCATGTTTTCCGGGAGGTGGCGGTGATCTTCCCGCCGGATGGCAGATACGCGCCAACTCCGTCGGCTAATGAGTTTCCCCTAACCAGGACTCTCCCACCAGCGGGGCAGCCGCCCCAACCAGGACAAGCTCTAAGCTCCCGACCGGTCTCCCGGAATATGTGGTAGTGTAGTGCATGATAGTGTGTTTATGTAAGGGGAGAGTATAGGACAAGGAAGGAGCAGATCGCGCGCGTCCATGGCCCGTTTGGTAGGGTACTGCTCCGGCATTCGGCTGGTGTTGATCGGATAAACCACGGAAAACTACCGCAGATCAGAGCACCCGGCCTCTAGAATTCTCCTCCAGACAGCAACTGAATTCGACATAGCTGAAAAGCTAGTGTCGAAAATCCGCGGCTCAGGACTCGAACCTAGGACCTCCGGTCAGAGGCGCTGCAGTGGCATCAGTAGATGCACTGAGCTACCGCTGCCGTAGGTCTACATGAGTTCAATTTAATAAGGTCTAAGAGGCTAAACACCTAAGTGTAGTAAATACAAAAAAACTGTCTAATAGACTTACAAAATTAATCAAAGGCAAGTAGTGCGAATGTAGCAAATTCCCAAATTATAAAGATCGTGGTGATATCGACTTATACCTCCGGTCTTTGAGCCACAGATTAAAATTCGATACTCCACCAACAACCGAAAATGAAGGCTGAATATTTTAACACCAATTTCTTTTTATGTACATTTCATACTTCTGAATTAAAAGTATCATTTCCATTCTGATTTTATTTCGAGAATAACATAGACGTTATGGTGTGTGAATCACATTTTGTTAAGCATTTCCGTTACAGCATAATTGATTTAGACATTCGTGTCCGATAGACCAAAATTTATTAGGCATTTTTGACAATTATACCAAATATGATTGAGCATTTTTAAAATTAGACCAACTTTTATTAGACGTGTTTTTATAGACCTTCTGACTTTATACTTTAAAAATTAGATCTTCTGTCATTAGACTAATACTTTTAGACCTAACGACCTCTAACCATCATCAGGCACACCCCTCGGTGATTATTGTCCCTACGAGTGGCGCGCACTTAGTTTCACACCATCAGAATATTTACTCACCACAAGGCGGTTCCTGCTCTTTTCTACGATTTAAACGTAGTAACACTTTAAGATCACGAGCTGAAAAAAGACGTTGGTCTTTGTCATGCAATCAGGGCTCCTATACCAAATATTTAAGTCGTAATAAAGCTTCCGAATGAATGGCAGAGTCCCCTTTCTCCGGCCAGCTCGTGACCTTCAAATGTCACTGTGTTTAGAATTGCAGTATAGACCTCTTTTTCCTCGCACTAAGGCCCGTCAGGTCGGATCCGGATACGCTGTACCGCAACGCTCCCCAGATCGTCCACCTACTCGAGTCTGGAGGCCTGGCCAGCTCAGGGCTGCCAACTTTCCGGGTTGGCAGCTGAGTCGATTAGCATCCTCACAATATGTCGGATCAATTTCCCTTTACTTGCGAGCACTTGCCACGTCCAGAGCCAAGAGCTCAGTTAGATGCTGCCAGGACCACCCTCAGGCCGTCTCCTCACTACGCACCTAAGAACTAACGACGTGCAGTATCACCGAAACCTGAGCACCCAGGTGAGGATTTCAATTCCTGGCTACTTCGTATATGTGAGACTACGATCCAATGTCGCGTAAACAAAATGTCTGGGAAATCTTAGTGGAAGCGCCAAACAATCAATCCTTTGTCGTAAACTGAAGTAATTCCAATGAAGTGTAGTTGTTATATTGGAGTTCCTTCATGTACTGAACATTTTCATAGAGTAAATAAAAACGTATGTTGTCCCCGTCGTATAATTCACGTAAACTGATGCTGAATTTTAATTTTGTAACAGATCAACATTTTCGTGATCTTTATTAAATTTGTTTAATTTTTATGGGATAAATTTTCAATTAATTCAATTCAGAGTTTGTACTGTACCAATGAGGATTCTTATTTCATGTGCTTGTCATTTGAGATATTTAATACTTGTAAATTATGTTTTAGTTTTTAAAACCATGAATTTGTAGAATGCAAGGTCCTGTGTTTCAATAATTTGGTTCCATCCATTTAAAATTAATCAATCAAACAAAATGCGTTTTGATAGCTCAAATTTTGGATCGAGGACGTTTTTGCTTTTAGACACTTTTAAACAATTAAAAATCACAAGAAAGTTAAACCATTTACGATGTACTGAATGTTACTTTCTTTTTAAAAGGTTTCTAATGATTGTTGGTATATGGAACAGAAATAATAAAACCTCTTTCCGTTTATAACTCATTTTATTTTTCAATATTTTTCCAAAAACTCGTTCCACTTTCAATTTGTTTAATTAATATATGCATGTACAAAAAACAGTCATGAATACGAATTTTCCCACATATTCTCTAACAAAAATAAAATTCAAGAAATGAGTTTGGTGTCATTGAGATTTTCATCTCTTTGGAAAGCAGGACACAGACGATTATTTTCGTTTTCCAACAGTTGAAGGCAAAGCTGAATAAAACTTATCTATTATGTTTAAAATTTAATTTGATATTTTCCCTTAGCACACAAGTCAACAAATATCAATCCCAATTCATTTCAAAAAACCCTTCATTAAATTATTCAAGAATGCAACCAGCACAATTTTTTTTATTTTTGCCAAATGTAATTTTGAATGGTCGAAGTTGGCATCGAGTCATAGAGCGGAGGAGAAATAACGATCTTGGAGTTTTTCCCGTGGAACGCTCCGCTTCCGCTGAAGAGGGCGTGAATAAATCCCCCGAGCAAAAACGCGCGCCGTGGGAAGGGCCCAAGGCTAACGAGCAGATGAATCGGCGCTTAAAGCTGAGGGAACGATTCGCCTGGAAAGAACCGTGCGCGCTACGCTAAGCGGTTCATTCTTCTTGGCCACAAAACCGGCTGAGTGGCTCAGGGCAACATATGTTGCAACCTGTTGGTTTAATTTGATTTGATTTTTCGTGTTTCCGGGCGTCAATTGCTTTGGTCCATTAGCCCCGTTGTGTAGTGCATGCTTTTTCTTGGGAGATGGCGGTGATCCCCCGCTGGATGGCGAGATCCGGCGCGACCTCGGCTGGTGGGGTTTCTCCCTAACCAGGACTCTCCCCCCAAGGGGTACCCCTTGCCGGGGTAAGCTCAAGCTCCCAACCGCCTCCCGGAATATGTGGAATGTAGTGCATCTTAGTGTAAGTGTGTCTGTGTGTGTTGTGATGAGTATGGGAGAGGATAGAACAAGGAAGTGAAGGAAAAATCCCCGCAGTCCGTGGCCCGTTTGGTAGAGTTTTGCTCCGGCATTGGCCTGGTGTTGATCGGAGAACCACGGAGCTACGGCCGCTGAGGCAGCCGGCCGCTGAATTCTCCCCAGTTCAGGAATATCGTATTTCACTTCACTTATTTTTTTAATTGGATGCGTCATTGTTAACGCGTCTCTTTAAACAATTTTTGGGGGTTGAGCGCATGCGTGAGTAATACTCCTGTACTTTTTTTCAAATCCCGTCACGTCGCAGTCATGCGTGCCTTTTATCCCATCGACCAGGGGGGTCGACGCGTTAGATACCGGTTCCAACTCTGTCACCCAACCAGGGAAAACCCCGAGTCTCAAAATTTTCTTAACCTCCGTGACTTCACGGATCGACTAAACAATTCATTTTAAAGACTGAAATGATTGAAACGATTTCTTTAATCAACAATAAATATTTATTTCACAAATAGCAAATAGCATAGCACAAATAGCATTTCTCTCTCAAAATTGTACATTACTATATTTTCCATTTCATTTTCTTGCTTAAATTTAAAAGACACTATATTACATAAAGATATACTCTCCGTCCACTTCTTTATTTCCTTCTTTAATCTTCTACATTTCTTAAGATGTTTTAAATTATATAAATTTATTTTATATTATAAAGATCTAACTCTCCGTTCCCCCCTTTTTTCCATTCTTTCTTTCTTTTATTTAATTCTTCTCCTTTCATTTTATTAAAATGCGTTTTTAAATTAGGTAACTAATGTTAATTCTAATATTATATTTTCTTGTACCAGAACGTGATGATGGCTTTAACCAGAAGCTGCTATTTGTAAAAAAAATACTATGTTGTAATGACAACGCCTTCAATCATTTCAATTATGTAAATGTCAGCTACAACTCACCACTGAATCAATCGACTAACGACGCGCTTTTCTTTCTCAATGATCACTGCTCTTTTGGCCATTTTCTCATGGTGTTTACAAATATGAATGGAATATGAAAAACAATTATAAATTAATGGGAAAAATATTTTGCCAGAAAAAATTTGCTCTGGTGTAAAGCATATTTTACAATAATTACACTTCAGACTGGCAATGAATTACATCCAAAGTAATGAGAGATTTTCTCGTATTTATTTTGGAATAAATTAGTGAAAAAATTTCAATGAGTTTTAAACAAAATGTAATCTGGTTTAATTGAAAGAAATGAGTTGAGAATCAGATGTACTTTGAAGTTATGAAGACATGGATAACCGTCAAAAGCGACAAAATCTAATCATATTAATAATTAATTTAATGATTAGTGAAACAGAATCTTTAATACAAAATTCAAGACTTAATTAGTACAAACATCCGTTCCGGCGGATCTCCTAGAATACCGCGAACCAATTTTAGGAGTCCCTGAAGGGTGAAATTTGGGAAACTTATGAATGTTGCCTCTGGGACCCACGTTCCGTGAAGGAATCGTATTTAGTTTCTCCTATATTTGTTATTTCGTTTAGACCCATTGCCTTCTCAAAATTCAACAGCGTCTGTATCGAAGATCCACTGTATTCTCAGAAATTGTACCTTCGTGCCTGAAGCCTCCCATACAAGCGTCTTCCAATTCTCTACATCGAGATCAGAGTACACAAGTCTCATTTCTGCAAGGTTTTCCACTCCCGTCGATCGTATTTTATTACATTTCACATTCGTTCTTCATTTACTTGCTTTTAGAAAATAATTTGAATTATGATACATGTTCTTTGCATTAGATCAGAATTATTGAGTTTATTTTATTAACTGATAGTGGATTTAGTTGAATCTGAGAATGCTTTAACAATTGATCTTTTCTAATATCCAAAGATGAACATTTCTAGCGCGCATTGAAGTTAGGGATATTTAAACCTTCTGCCTACGAATATTTCTGTTGTAAAGTACAAAATTCAGTTCAGACCACAGAGAACGATGTTGGAAATTTTCCTTCACAATTGCGTAAATGTTAAAAGAAGCTTGTACTGAATTTGTAAACCTTCCATAATCAAGTATATTTCACTGTTATAATGTATATTTTCTAAGTCGCTAATGACCTAGATGTCGATATGACGTTAAATAAAATAAATTTAAAAAAAGAATGAATTTTGTTAAAGAATTGTAGATAAATTGCAATTTTGAAGTATTAAATATTGGTTCGTTTGCAAACTTTATAAAGTTTTCGTGAACTATAAATGAGAATAAATGTTTTGAATTTTAATAAGGCGCTAATATCTACTGTTTGTTTCCAAGATAACGAGAACAGAATTGACGCTCCACATCGTGGCAGACCATCACGATTTCTCAACGCAAAGTGTTGTCTCCAGTCTACACTAGAGTTCACTGGAAAGAACAGGGAACAGCGGCGAGATATGGTCGTGAAGAAACGTCGCCACCAAAGAAGACGACACGACAGGTCCCCGCCATCTGCAGCGCCAGGAGCCCTCCTCCCCGCCATCCCTTCCTCCTCCCCTCCTCCACGTCCCCACGGCCGCCCGCACCCTCCGCGACGCCGCGTAATCAGTTTTGGTTAACTTAGCGTTAAGTGAAACTTAAACTAAACTAATCATCTCCTTTGTCTTCACTTCACCAGAAATTAGATTTCATGCACCGTCTTTTACGAAATATTCTTGGTAATTACAGCGAGGAGAATATCCGATTAGCTAACATCGAGAGCGAGGAGGGCGTGGTGGGGAGGGGGTTGGGGAGGGCGGTGGCGGGAACAAATCCGGGAGCAGCCGCCACCGACTGCCGCCGTGCGCCGGCGCACCTCGAGCCTTCTGTACGCGCAAACAGGCACGCCTTGCTCGCAGCAGGTCATTTCGCTCTTGCTCGCCTGTCTTAAGGCGGCTCCTACATTCGTTATTCGGTGAACACCTAAGCAACCGGTCGCCGAATCCTGAGTAGTGAATGAGTTTGCTATTTGCCGAGTGACTAACATTCGGTATTCGCCCTGCCACCGCGTGTCGGTCTTTTGGATACATCAAAAGGCGGCTTCACACATTTATTCCGTGAACAGTAAGCAACCGCTCGCCGAATCCGAGTAGTGTGGATGAGTTGCTTGCATTTGCCTTGACGAACATTCGGTGTTCGCCTTACCCATCGCGTGTCGGTCTTTGGATCATCAAAGGCGGCTTCGCACATTGTTATTCGGTGAACAGTAAGCAACCGCTCGCCGAATCCTAGTAGTGTGGATGAGTTGCTTGCTATTTGCCGAGCGACGAACATTCGGTGTTCGCCCTGCCCGGCGTGTCGGTCTTTGGATACATCAAAGGCGGCTCTACACATTTGTTATTCGGTGAACAGTAAGCAACCGCTCGCCGAATCCTAGTAGTGTGGATGAGTTGCTTGCTATTGCCGAGCGACGAACATTCGGTGTTCGCCCTACCCATCGCGTGTCGGTCTTTTGGATACATCAAAAGGCGGTTCATACATTTGTTATTCGGTGAACAGTAAGAAACCGCTCGCCGAATCCGAGTATTGTGGATGAGTTGGTTGGTATTTGCCGAGTGATCATTCGGTGTTGCCCTGCCCTCACGTGTCGGGCATTTGGGTACGACAAGGCGGGTCACACATTTGTTATTCGGGAACGTAAGAACCGCTCGCCCCAATCCCCCCGGGGGTGGTGGCATCATCCCAAAACCATCCCAACACCACCCCAACACCATCCCAACACCAACCCAACACCACCCAAACACTAACCCAACCCCATCCCAACACCACGCCCAATAATCGCGAGATACCGTCACCATCGCCGTTTGCTCATCCCACAACAAACGCCAAGCCGTCGCCGCCGCCGCCCACAAAGCGCGGCGCCGTTTCGCAGGGGCCGTAAAGCCGCGCGCGGCAGCGCCCCTCGGGGCCGCAGCCTCAATTACGGTTACAGCCCGGGCCCCGCCTACGCCGCCGATGCCGACGGCTCCAACGCGTTCACGGCGGTTCACGGTCGGACGTCGCGTCACGACCGACGCCCCCACCCCCTCAACGCCACCACCCCCGCCCGCTTACATCCCCCCTCATCACCATCCCCAGCCCCTCCCACCACCCCCGCCCGCCCACGCCACCTTCCCAGCCCCAGCCCCTCCCACCACAGCCGATCTCAACGCCACCTCCCCATCCCCAGCCCCTCCCACCACCCCCGCCCGCCCACGCCACCTTCCCAGCCCCAGCCCCTCCCACCACAGCCGATCTCAACGCCACCTCCCCATCCCCAGCCCCTCCCACCACAGCCGCTCTCAAAGCCACCACCCCCGCCCACGCCACGTCCCCATCCACAGCTCCTCCCACCACAACCGCTCTCACCACCCCCGCCCGCCCACGCCACCTCCCCATCCCCAGCCTCCCACCACAGCCGCTCTCATCCCCACCACCCCTGCCCGCCCACGCCTCTACCCCAATCCCTACACACGCCCCCACCACCCATACCACCTCCACTGTCTGTCTAGGTCACCTCCCCTCTCCCCCCTCCACCCCACCTCCCCCGCGCTCGCCGCTCTCGCCAGGCGTGAGACAGATTTACGAGCCTCGCTGCCAAAGTCATGTGGACGAGTTTTCCACGGCAGTGCGAGTAGAGGAGAGAAATTTTAAACTTTACAGTTGGAAGGTTACGATATGTACAAACATTTCATATAAGTTTGGAACAATGTCTAACTCTGAGAAAGGACATAATAAAAAATCAGCACTCCTTTGTTATTTGACTTTGGTTACTTGTTACTTTGGTTACAAATTGAATAGTCTTATTTATTAAGAACATGATTATTCCTCTCAAATAGACACCTACGGATCTCCATTCATAAATAATGCACAGACATTTTATTTTTTGCATATTAGTTTTGTGGTAATCCCTTGACAATCCTTTAGCCCTCTGTTGGGAACTTCTTCCTCATAGACAGACAGACAGACAGAGTTTCTGCTGTTAACACTAGGAGCGCTATAAGTATGCCAAGCGTTTCGTTCTCATGTGCTTCAGTACACTTATAGACTTGCTGAGGGGTCATTGCAACTGAAGGTGTACTATATATATATATATATATATATATATATATATATATATATATATATTTTGGTTACAAATTCTTATTTATTAAAAACGTTAAGGAAAAAACAAGACATTTTCTGAATTCCATGATCACCAAAAGGTGAGTCGTTGAAGCGTTTTGGTAATGTCTGCGTCTGACACGCTACCCCCCACCACGACGATATTCTCACTGAAGGGAAAAACCATGTTCCCACCAGAAGGTTAATACAATATGAGGGGCATTCAATAATTAAAGAAACAAATTGATCTGGAGAAATAAACGTTTATTTAAAAAAAGAACTTTTCCTACTTTTTAATATAATCCCCACCAACATTTATGCACTTGTACCTACAGGTTTCCAGCCTTTTTATAACGACTGCAAAGAAATCTTAAATTAGTGTTTCAACCAATTTCCACATATTTTGGCAACCTCATTATCCTGGAACTTCTTCCCACGTAATGCTTCCTTCAGTGGATCAAACAAATGGAAAATCCGATGGTGCTAAATCAGGGCTGTAAGGGGTATGAGGCAGTACCTCCCAACCCATTTAATCGATTGTGTGGCAGTTTTGTTGAACAGACTGAGAACGTGCGTTGTTTTGCTGGAGAATCAAACCTCTCCTCTGAGATCCACGTTTCTCTTTCATGACTGGCTTCATCTTATTCAAAAGTATCGTGAGCTGTATTGGCTTTTACCGGGAGCGGTAGCTCAGAGCATCAACTGATGCTACTGCAGCGCCTCTGACCGGCAGGTTCTAGGTTCGAGTACTGACGGCGGCAGGATTTTCGACACCAGCTTTTCAGCTAGGCCGAATTCAGTCGCAGTCTGGAGGATAATTCTACCGGCCGGCTGCTTTGATCGGTAGTTTTCCGTGGTTTCTCCGATCAACACCAGGCGCATGCCGGAGCAGTACCTAACAAACGGGCCACGTAGCGCGCGCGGTCTGTCCCTCCTCTTCCTTGTCCTATCCTCACCCCTTACACACACACTTACACTAACATGCACTACACTACCACATATTATGGGAGACCGATCGGGAGTTTAGAGCTTGTCCCGGCTGGGGCGGTGCCCCGCTGATGAGAGAGTCCTGATAAGGGGGAAACCCCACTAGCCGACGGTAGGTCCGTGCCGGATCTCGCCATCCAGTGAGGGAATATCACCTCCATCTCCCGAGAAAACATACACTACACAAACGGGACTAATGACCGAAGCAGTTGACGCGCCCGGAAACACGAAAAAATCAATCAATGTATTGGCTGTTTATAGTACGCCGTTCTTGGAGATAATTACAATAACGCACCTGCAGCGTCCCCAAGCAGAGTTAACATGTCTTTCCTTGCTGATGCTGCCAAAACAGTGGTTGTTGAGTCACTGAGTCTCGAAAATCATTGAATAGTTCTAAACACGTTTAAAAATTCTCGTGGTTCTTACAACTTTCAACATACACTTTAGACATTCTAGAGTATATAATAACAGGTTTTTCACCTTCAGATAGTACAAAACGTATTACAGAACGTTGTTCAACCAATGTAGAATTTTCAAGTGGGCTCGCCATCATTGAACTTCATTTTTAGGTTATGAAAGCGACCTTGGTGCTATGTAGATACGAATAGAGGGAGATAGCATGGCGTCACAAACTTCATGCCACCTCCGCCATATTGGTGAGACCAAAAAGGTTGCACCACAGACAATCTGCGAGTGAGTACTCTGTGGCTTGTAGCTGTGCTCATGTTCAGTTGTGTTATTTGGCATCGTTTTTAATATTTAAAAGCTTTGTTGTGAAAGCTTTTACAACAGTTCATTATGGTTACTTGTGAGACTAATGGCTGCACCGTACGGGAAAACCGGGAATTACTTTCCACATGAAAATAGATACTTTGGAACCTTTAGTAACTGAAAGTTATTAGTTCATTTTCCTAATGTTTTCTTAAAGATTTCCTGCAGATGCAAAACGGAAAGGATTGTGAATTCGAGCTGTATGAAGAAACAATGGGTAGCCTAGCAATTACAGGTTATGTTCGTCTCATTTCCAAGAACACGACTTTGATACAACTTCTTTGACGTGCGCGGGAATTTCCAATTCCATCAAAGTTTCCAGCTTTCTCACCACACTTATGAGAAGTAAGTTATGGAGGAATACTTATGTATTGAACAGATGTATAAGAGCACTTAAGTTATCATAAACATTATTTTTCAGCGTCCTACAAAGAAACTGCGTGTTTTGCAAGAAGTGGACACCAATTGCATTCCTTGCCCATCTTTAAACTTCGGGTTTGATGAATCTGACATCAGATAAGAGTATAGTTAGACCTGTAGTAATAGAAGGTATTGCTTTGACAGACGTGTTTTGACCCTACCAATATGGCGGACTTGCTTCACATTCTGCACACGGAAGAGGTTGGTAAAGGCACCTCCATGTATTCATAGTTCACTGAAAACAACAATGCTGATACCTCCAGATGGACAGGGTTCAGCGCAATGATGCCAACTTTAAGTCCCAAAATTAGCAAACTTGTCCTACCCACTTTTTTTTCTCCAGATCAATTTGTCTCTTTGAATGACCTACGTACACGAAAAAATACCTGTCAATGACTGATGTCCGGAAAGTTTTAAAATTTCATCCAATACGCCACGATTGTTCATCGGATCAGTAGTGATAAGTAGAGGCAGATTTTGATGCACTAAACATCGACAAAATGATCAATAAAACGCTCTTAATTTTTTAAATGCCCTAAAATCAAAGAAAATGATCTGATTTTTTTCGCTTAGTTAACTAAATATGCCATTAATTCCACGACAAATCGTTGATTATCTGTATGTTAATAGCACGCGTGCAATTAAAATTCAAACATGCAATTAAAAATGCACGCCCATCAATCTCAATTCAGAGAAGAAACCAAATCGTTTAAGTAAGAAACTATAACACAGACGTGGCGAAGATATATGCAGTCGGCCATGAAACATGAACAAAAATTTACATCACATATTACGTACCTGCAATATTTCTTGTAAACAAACACACAACGCCCACTAAAATAAACATTTTTCAGAAGCAATGTAACGTTATCTAACACGTGCCACGAATTGTAAAGATGTGCTTGAATTTGTCAAAATTTAAATTCTTCGTAAATGGAAACGAATTTCTTTTACCAAAATCAGTTCAAACGATCAACTCAGGCAATTTACTGATATAATGCAGGCTTCTTTCTTTTGTTCAAGTGAACTCAGCGGCACTCTTTTCGTTTGGTCTGTTCTTCATCAGGAAATCTCTGTCTTTAGTTATCGCGAAATCCGCCGAAGCGTCAATGGCGCTGATAGGTGTCACAGGAAGCTTAGACCCACAATGGCTGACATTAGAATTTCTGCGCCAAGAAATCAAATGAGCTACTAAGACATTTTGGAGAGAACATTAGTTGCATTTTCTAAATATTATTTGTAGTAAGTCCCATTAAAATTATATTCAAATCGATGAAATACGCAAAAATAAATGCTTTAAAAAATAACGGAAAAGTTAAAAGTGTCTTATTAGTCAAAATCGAATACAAATGCAGAAAAAATTCATATAAAAATAGGTTACTTTCTTTCTCAAAACATTAAATGAATGTCTAATATAAAATACATTGTTTTAAAGTGAAACGAAAAAAATACATTTAATTAAAATTTGTCCCTAGTTATAAGCGGCAGAAAGATTTTCAAGAGAAAATAAATTGCGTTCTCGTCTATGAATTTCCAAACTTAGAGTTCTTTAAGTTGACTTCTACGTCTATGTCTGGTGGGCTCATATCACTACTTCTAGGTGCATACTGTATCGAGTTTATCAAGCGTTTTATTGCACTGACAATGGGGGTATGAAAGTTCTCGTGTAGAATGAATGCTTAGCGTTGCCCAACTGATAAAGTATTGTTTTCACCTCAGGTAAGTACCGACCTTGGAAAACGATGACCCCTTCACTCGTCCAACAGTGATTTTAACTCCGACTCGAGAATTTCTGAAGCATGTTTCTGTAACATATCGTTGGTTGGTGATTTCGGGTGCGTCAACAGCACAGGTCATTAGTCCCGTTAGTGTAGTGCGTGTTTTCCTCGGGAGTTGGCGGTGATCTTCCTCCACTAGATGACGAGATCCGGCGCCGACCTACCGTCGGCTAGCGGAATTTCCCTCTAACCAGAACTCTCCCACTAGCGGGGCACCGCCCCAGCCAGGACAAGCTCTAAGCTCCCGACGGGTCTCCCGGAATATGTGGTAGTGTAGTAATTGTTAGTGTGTGTGTGTGTGTGTGTGTGTGTGTGTGTGTAAGGGGAGATGATAGGACAAGGAAGAGGAACGACAAATCGCGCCCGGTCCTTGGCCCGTTTGTTAGGGTACTGCTCCAGCATTCGCCCGGGGTTGATCGGAGAAACCACGAAAAACTACCGATCAGAGTAGCCGGCCGCTTGAATTCTCCTTCCGTTTCCGACTGAATTCGACCTAGCTGAAAAGCTGGTGTCGAAAATCCTGCCGCCTTGGGGAGTGTAACCTAGGACCTTGCGGTCAGAGGCGCTGCAGTGACATTCAGTTGATGCACTGAGCTACGGCCCCCGATAACAGATATCGTGAATTATAAATTTTGGTCTGGTATGTGCCTCCTAGTTTCTGTCTTGATGTACTAATCTTAACTCCACTAGCCTTAGTACCCGCCACCGATGGAGGTTCTATTTGTAAATTGCGTCGTTAAACACCAAAATACACCATACATCTCAAAATTACATGTTCACATTTTCAACACGTAAACAAATAAAAATACGATTTTCTTCATATTCTCAGCAAAGCGTTGATAGAAATTTCAACATTAGGTTCCCAAGTATAACGTTGCTCTAGGTGGTAATATTGGAGATATCGTCAGTGCCAAGTACTCCATTACACTGGGCTCAATTGATGCCCATTCACAAATTAGTAGTGCTGACAGATCGAGCAATTCAAATTTGTATCGACGTCGGGACTTCTGATACTGCGCACGGAACCAGACATACAACATGAGCACTTTGTCACTGGTTAGAGACTTCCAATTGTAGGGCGGTCATTAGCGATAATTCGCAAAATGAACAATGCGTCATGGTAGTGGCCAGCTTAAAGAGCTAACGCGAGGATTGCAGCAGTTAATTGTCCTTGATTTGTTAAATGTCCGGCAGTTCAAAGCGGTGAGTCGTGTAATCTTCTTGTCCGAGACCTCTACATGCATTTTCAGTATTTTGATTCTAATTACCATGAAATTCATTGTAAAGTGACTTAATGAAAATATGCTACGTTTCTAACAAATCTGCCGAGAAAAGAAATATCTTGCAGAGTTCTAGGTTTCCCTGTTTTCTAATTCTTCCAGGCAAACGCCTAGTCCATTCTATAATATGGGCCAAGAATATTATTCGTTCGACTCTGTCCGTCTTGAGAAAAGGATTTAAAAAATACGCTTTTACTTCAAGAGAAATTTACGCGAATTCTACTTGTTGTTTTTAACAAAAAAAGTACATGATGTTATTTAAATATTTATTTTTAGAACCTATTTCATTGAAGAAATAAATCTTTATCATTTTCAATTTTCGAAAATACAGAATTTGAAGATAATGTCATTGGTCAAGTACGAATGGTAAGCAAAATTTGAAAATATTTAATGAAGTATATATTTTTGTTTTTGTGGTATGAATAACAATGGACGTAGGAACGTTGACAGATGAATTGTGAATTATATGGAAAGATAATAAACGTTTTATTTTTACAAAAATAATTTGATTTTTTCCCATTATAATTCACGATCACATTCAGAAAAACCTTTCTCGACGTTGCTAAGCTTGTCACTGTTCTGACGACTATCGCATGGTTCCTGTTCATTCCTTTTGCTTTTAAACATCTCATGCTTGAAACTTTCAATTGCCTCCAAAAGTGGTATTACATAACACCAATGTATTTTCTGATAATGATTTTTAAATTTTTTTTTGAGACCAGCAATTTTATTTTACAGGTATAGTAATTTATTTGACAATTCACAATGCACAAAAAATAATAAATAAAAAAGCAGTACATTGTTAAGCGTACAAAAAGAGTACAAGCATAAATTACATTCATTGTTTTAAAAATATCACAAACAAGGGAGACCAAAAGATTTCTATCGATTGTTTGAAGTCTTTCCAGTATTTTGTATATTTAATCTTTTATTGTTTGTTCTTATTAGTTTTATTTCTTTAATTTTGTTTCTTCGTGCTCGATATTTATGCCTCTCAAGGGTGTTGATACATGATTTATGTAAGTTTATAGGGTGCATCAATACACTTCTGGAATAGGTTTGTTCTACATTTTGAGTAATTTATGTGGCCAACAAACAAATTATGCTACTACCGTGCCTTTGTGGCAATGACATCAGTGATCTACAATTTTCTCATAGTGATTATGTACAATAATTAAATAGTTGCAATATTTGGTTATGATATTGTGTCTATAATTTTTTCACTTAGACCTCGCTCGATTTTATTATAATAATTTCATTTGATTCCAAAGTTCATAATTTAAAATTAGAAGAACAAAGTAATAATACTAACTGTTAGCACATACACGTAGATTTAAGACAATTTACGAAATGAAATTTACGAAAGCCATTCATGCACCTAGTTGAATCTGTGTTCAATTTCCTTACCCAGCGCAGAGAAAATACAACTAACTGCATTCTCGTGGCGGCGGCTCTCAAGCTAAGAATAAACATGTGGAACTGATCATCTTCCGGGTGTATCGATTGATTAAACGTCGGTCGCGACTCGGGGACTTTTAGCCCTGTGATTGATGGCGCGTCATCAGACGCCAGGCGGCCTGTGTTGACTCGTGAAGGTGCCCCACCCCCATCCCCCCCACCCCACCCATCCGCGAAGGCCTCCTCGAACGGCAGCACGGTGGCCATACGAGCGCCGACAAACCTCCTACCGTTTTACGATCGTGTTTGGAGCGATCCAGCTGGATTCGGTAATAAGAAAATTCCCTATGGGTGGTTTAGTTTTCCTTTGCAATATCGGTTTCGTATTGATCCCGTTATGAAGGGTGGCGCTTCACTCTTCTGTTTGAACGGAAAGATTTAAAAGGTCGAGGAAGTTTTGTGTTGAGAATCTCGACGATATGAAAAAATGCTATGATGATGGATTCTTATTCAGGCATTCATTTGGAAAGGATTATGTGAAGCTACGCATATTGACGTAAGTTTGATTTATACAGTTTAGATTCTCTCAAAACTTGCCCCCAATTTCTTGCGTCGTACTTCTGACTTACTATCTATTCTTAATAAAGGTTTAAACCGTTATAGGGGTGTTTTCGCAAATTTACGTCATGTGTGTATTTGGTTGAAAACACCAAAAATATTACTGAAAATTTTAATTTTTAAACATGCTCAGAAAGTCTTGTCGTCGAGTTTAACTCATTACACATGAGCCAAACATAATTTTCTCATATTCAACTTGGAATAGAGGAATAATTTCCACACGCGTTCTTTAGGAAGTTTCAGTTAAGGGCGATTGTAAAATTTCGTAAATTTGCAATTCCTTTCCATTTTTACTCGAAGAATCTCACATCTTTTTGGCTGACAGTTTCATTTTATTTGGACTTTTTGTGATTATCTCGTAATTATTTGCGTAACTCATTTGTTTGTTCAATCCCCATTTCTATTCTTCCTTAGTTTCCGTTTTGTTTGTTTTCATCTTCTTATTTTCATTTCCATCCTGACATTATTTGCATTCTTATTCATACCACCTTCTATATACTCTTCTGCTAAAACCCTCATTATCAAATTTGAATCAGCGTGCAGGCAGGCTTCTAACTAAAGCAAAATAGCCATTGCTTAGCTAATGCCATCTATAGTCCTCACACCAAAAATATAAAATATTAGAAGAAAGTAATTTTTACAGCTTGTATTTGTAAATTGAATATTCTTATGACTTATTGATTCTCTACTGTACTAAAAGGTTTGTATTGAATTATGTATTAAAAGTATTGTCATGAATGAATGAAATTAACTATCATGAATTAACTGTGTATTAATAATTAAATCAGGAGAGTGGCTGAGTGCATCAACTGATGTCACTGCAGTGCCTCTGACCGGGAAGTCCTAGGTTTGAGTCCCGATGTCGGCAGGATTTTCGACACTATCTTTCCAGTAGGTCAAATTCAGTCATGGTCTGGAGGAAAATTCTAGCGTCCGGCTGCTCTGATCGTAGTTTTCCGTGGATTCTCTGATCAACACCAGGACCCTAACAAATGGGCCATGAGCTGTTCGTGATCTTTCCTTCCTCTTCCCTGTCCTATCCTCACCCTTACATATATCACTACTATACATGCCGGGAGGCTGTCGGGGACTTATAACTTGTCTCGGCTGGGGCCGTGCCCCTAGTGGAAGATACTTGGATGAGGAAAACCGCTCTAGTCGACGGTAGTTCGTATCTCGACATTCAGTATGGGAAGATCACCGCCACCTTCCATGACAAACACGCAATGCACTTACGGGACTAATGCCTCAATAGTTGACGTGCGGAATCACTAATCAATCAATCAATCAATCGTCGCAGGACCTCGGCATCCTGCAGGAGTTATTACTAACGCAAGTAATTTTCATTGCAGTGACATGTGTCCGAAAACAGCTATAAGCTACCGCTTTGACATAACTGTGTCCACCCTTCTGTTCTCCGCTTTATTCACAAAACCCAACACTCTGAGTGCCAGGAAAAGAACTCTCGTACCAGATGTGAAAGTTGAGCGTTCTGGCCACAGCACGAGTTGGCCCAAATAGGGATGATAATGCCGATAACGAATATTTTAAAGACGCACTTATAAACGAGATACACTAATCGATTTCGCCCATCTTCAGGCTCACTTTCCTTGTCAGGTTTTATTGCAGTGGAGACAGCAGCTGCAGTCTCGGACGTGTCATCGGAGCACGACGCGAAAGGCTGAAGAGCCAATCAGCGGCTCCACGTTAGATGGCTGCGTGGCGCGGCGGTGGCGCAGTGGTGAGAGGGGAGGACAATTCCAGGTAATTGGCTTTCAGATGGAGCCAATCTTATTTCCGCCTCGGACATATCGTAAATCTGAGCGACTGATTTATTCCGGTCCTGGAGTCGCAGAAATCTCATGCGCACGCAGTCAGACGTTCTGGACAGCTCGCCGCTGCCGCCCCATCCCGCTCAGCCTAGCACTAGCCCAAATGGCCGCCATAGACACAAATATACAGTCGACTCGGTTATAGTGAACTCGGATATAGTGAACTCGGATATAGTGAATTCGGATATAGTGAACTCGGATATAGTGAACCTGGGTTATAGTGAACTTAAGTCACTGGTCTCGTTTCTCTTATACAATTAAGCATAAAAGATTAGATTATTGTGGACTTGAACCTCGGATACAGTGAACATAGGAAGTACGTCCTAGATGTTAGTGGATCTCCTATGTTATTAGGCAGTAGAAGGGCCTTCGGAGAGTGGGAGAGGAGGTGTTCCAATAGTAGAAGAGAATACGATACTTAAAAACAGAAGACAATGCAGATTCAGTTATGGAAGAGCACGAACTGGCTGGAGAAAGAATCTAGAAATTACTAAAGCAAAATGTAGAAGTAAAGATTGAAAAAAGATTTTTAACGAGAAATGAAGATATTAGAAATTTTCAGTTTGTGTTAATGAATTTTGTTATATCTTTTTATTAATAAAATTAATAATTCTGAAGAGATTCTAATTAATTTTGATATCGGATATAATGAACCTCTGATAAGAACCAAACATTGAGTCCAGTGTATTTTGCAGCCTCTCCACTCTCAACATTTATCTACCTAAAATCAAAATGTTTTAAAAGTAGCTAAAATATCCCCGCCATGTGTATTATACGCAAACATAAATAGTTACACCTAAAGATATTACTCATGACCAGGCGGTGGGTGAATCGGTTCACATAATGCAGTCTTCAGAAAACTTGACTAAAACTTAGTTCTCCTGTAACTTTTAACTTTATAAAACAACTCTACGAATACGAGTAGATGTTGATACAAACATGCCAATCGTGCCGTGGTGAATTGTAGCATTTTCAGTAAGGAGACAACAAATAGTCAGTCTGTGAACGGAATTCACTAACGCGCCAGTTTACCTTAATATAGGCAGAGTATCAATACAGCATATTTGGTGAGCATTTCTCTGAATTACAGAATTATACAGAACTTGCAGAATCACCTACCTGTTTCTAGATGAAAACAAATGTTAATGTATGTGATATACCAAAATGACAGACCATTTTTATTATGGAATGTCATTTTATATGACATGGAATATAGGAATATCAATGAACGATCGCGAGGTCGCTAGTGATAAATAAACAATCGGCATTAAGGATCATTTCGTTGGGTTGAAATGACAGAACAGATGGAATAAGCATTGTTTGAGAGACAAAGAAAAGATATAAAATTCGAATGCTTCGAGTTTTTAGAAGAACATTCATTCGCTTGAGCTACGCGGTGAAGGCGGGTCGGCTCCTGATATATTTTACCAGGTCGAGGAAAGATTGTAATTGACAGTTGTGTAAAATTAACTATCGTTTCGTATATTAAGATAGAGCGTTCTTGTAGGAAGTAAAAACGTGTCTAGGCGTCCACCCGTGACGCCAGTGAGGGAAGTCACAGATTATAATAGTATCGCCTTGAGAATTTGGAACCAGATCACGGGCATTGGCGACGGCTTTATCCGAAGTAAGATTCTGCTACGTCGACGGAGAAGGTTCTACAGGGCGCCATCGAACGAAGAAGTGGAGACCCGCAAAGACCTACGAATGAATAACAAGGTTTATAACTTTTGTAATACAGAAAATTGGTCATGACCAAATATCAATACAATTTTATTATCAATGTAATAATTGTTTAACTTGCAATAAAATCATAGTTGATATTATAATAAATTCTAATTTGTTAAGTTGAAATAAAGCTGACTATCAATGTTCGTTACGTGCAATCCAGCATTTTAGTAAGATTTTCAGTTTCCTCGCCACTCCGTATGGATGGCAGATTGAATAAATGGTTGCAGAGTAAGTAGCAACAATTATGAATTGTAATCCCAATTATCTGAGATAGCACAACATAATTTTGAAATGAGGGATATTTAAATTACAAGAAATCATTAGGTTTCAAGTGTAACCTTTTCTTGGCCAACTTACATTTATCAGTAATAATTATATTTCAAAATGTCGCTCTTAATGGGGCTTGTTTTTAAATAGAAAGACAGGACTTGTTTTAAATTGCACCAGTCAACGTCGGGCCTGTTTCATTATACCTTCTTTCCTCATCTAAAAACGTTATTTCATTGAATTTAATTAAATGTTTACTTTCTAATCCATGACGAAATAAGGTTCGGTGGGTGGTTTCATTGATATTTCTACCATGTTCTAAAATACAAATATTGATTTTCCGTTTAGATTGTCCAGTGTTAAGCAATTCGCTATCGTTCCATTTTAACGTACAGACTGTGTTTTCAGAATCGAGCATTTCTGCACTATTCTCACATTTTCTTATATTTTTATTATTACATTTTCCTCTAATAAGAGTCTATTTTTTCAATCTTCGGAATATAAGTTCCGAAATCGATTCGGAATCTTGAAACTTGCCGACTTGGGGCGGTCATCTTCTAGGAGGCTTAGAGGAGGAAACCTGCCAAGACCAACTTTGCGGCCCAGTATAAATACATATACGGAGCTAATAAATAATCTAAATAGTTGACGCGCCTGGAATCAATTTCCATTCACTCACTCCCAAATCAGTTGCGCCATCGCTGTAGTCATTTCCCTCTCACCCCTCCGTTTTGATTGCTTCATTCATAGATTAATGATTCCGGCGCGCAACTGTTAGGTCGATAGTCCATTAAGTGTAGTATATGATTT
The DNA here is from genome assembly GCA_964035755.1 of Teleogryllus oceanicus. Classification (NCBI taxonomy): domain Eukaryota; kingdom Metazoa; phylum Arthropoda; class Insecta; order Orthoptera; family Gryllidae; genus Teleogryllus; species Teleogryllus oceanicus. The sequence continues at coordinate 47,408,960 of CAXIVR010000014.1, forward strand.
TCCTAGATAGTTGGCGTCATCTTCTGTCGCTGAATGGTAAGATACGCGGCAACCTACAGTCAGCTTGCAATGTTTTCCCCAACTAGGTATCTCCCCCACGGTACAGCGACCAGCCGGGACAAACTATAAGATCCGACCGATCTCGGCCTGTGTGTTACTGTGGTTCATGTTGAAGTAAGTGTATGTGTAACGGGTGAGGAAAACACAGAAGTGGACGAAAGATCGCGCGCGGTCCGTGGCCCGTTTGTTAGGTACTGCTCCAGCATTCGCCTTCTTTTGATCGGAGAAAGGACGGAAAACTATCGATAAGAACCGTGAGCTGCTCAAAGTTTCTTCATAGACATCGACTGAACTCGACCTAGCTATCTAGCCAGAGTCAAAAATCCTGCCACTGACGGGACTCGAAACTAGGACCTCCCGCTCAGAGTGCAGTGATATCCCTTGATTCCTTGAGTAGGGATGGACGATTTAATCGTGATTAGTACAGTAATCGATTATTTTAAACAGTTAATCGAAATTGAAATCGATTAGTTTTACCGATTAATGTACATCAGTTAATTTGTTCGATTTTAGCTCGAGTTTTTAATTCAAATATTGATTTTCAGACTACTAAATGTAAGTACATCTGTACTTTGAACTTCAGTAGTAGGCATTCGTCTGTTCATCCTCTCGAACTGTGCAACGTAATTGGCACAAACAAAGCCATTAATTTCATCTTGGTAGAAAATAACATGAAAAGACACTATGTGTGTTCTAATATTTTAGCAGAAGGTATTCAGTATAAAATAAGCAAGAGACAGATTTACCAGTTTTTAGAATCGTTCTCATCCAAAGTACCTCATTAGATTACAATTATTGCTGTTACTGGTTCTTGAAATTCTACAAACCTTTATCATTTTAAACTGAGTTTTGTTTTAAACTGAAAACAGTCGTTTCTCACGAATACGTATTATGGAATAGATATTACTTTAAATCAAGCCGTGGTTCTAAAAACTACTAAACACATAATTAAAACGCATACTAAACGATTAAATAATTTAAAAATTAAAATAAACGATTTTATCCATTCTTTAAAACATGAATGAAATTAACCGATCATATAAGATTAATTCGGAACGATTAATCGATGCATATAATTTAATAAAAAACGTCCGTTTGATATTAATCGATTATTACTTAACGATCGCCCATTCCCAGTTTTGAGTCGCATCTCCAAGCACTCTACCGCCCCGCGCCAGCTTCAAGCATTCCCCACCATTTCACCTCGCGGGACTACGGGCACAGCCTGCCCTCCTCGGCACCCCACCCCGCAGGAAACGTTTCGTCGATTTCCTCGGAGACGGCTCCTCTTTCCCTTCCCTCCCCCGCTCCATCTCCCTCCTGCTACGCACCGGCACCGCCGCCGCCTCAGCCGCCGCCGCTGGTTTTCGTTTAAATACGACAAGTTTTATGAGCGCCGCGAGCGACGCCAGCCGCCCGCGCTGAGTTACGGCGCGAACGGACAGCGACTCCAGACAACTCCACGCCCTCACCGGTAGCGTAAGCTCAGTGCATCAAGTGATGTCACTGCGCGCAATGGCCGGGAGGTCCTAGGTTCCACTCCCCACGGCGGCGGATTTGCGACACTGGCTTTTCAGTTGGTCGAACTCAGTCGCTGTCTGGAGGAGAATTCTAGCGGCCGGCTGCTCTGATCGGTAGTTTTCCGTGGTTTCTCCGATCAACACCAGGCGAATGCCGGGCAGTACTACCAACGGGCCACGGACCGCGCGCGATTTATCCTTCCTCTTCCTTGTCCTATCCTCTCCTCTTACACACTTACACTAACATGCACCCTACTCCATCCGTCGTTGACTGGAGGAGAATTCTAGCGGCCGGCTGCTCGATCGTAGTTTCCGTGGTTTCTCCAATCAACACCAGGCGAATGCCGGAGTAACCTACCAAACGCGCCACGGACCGCGCGCGCTCTTTCCTTCCTCTTCGCTTGTCCTATCCTCTCCCTAACACATACTCACACTAACATGCACTACCTCACATATCCCGGAGACCGGTCAGGAACAGAGTTTGTCAGCTGGGGCTGCTGGTGGGAGAGTCCTGATTGGAGAAACTTCACTAGCCGACGGTAGGTCGCGCCGGATCTCGCCATCCAGCTGGAAGACCACCGCCATCTCCCGAGAAAGAAACATCACTACTACGAACGGGACTAATGACCAATGCAGTTGGTCGCCGAAAGCACAAAAAACAAGTCAAACCAAACTGTCACAAAGCGGAATTCGCTGAACGGCAGATAGGAAGTTATCGGATGGTTGTGAAAGAGACACAGAATCATTTAAAGGTATAGTGTTGTGACATGAAGGTTTTGCTCACCTTATTCAACAAAATCAGAACATGAAAGATTTTATAGAAGTAGTTCCTTTGTAATTTTTCGAAAATAATCTGTAGGTATTCAGAGTTTGGATGTCCGCAAATCGCTAAAGAAAATTCGCAGACACAAATATTTTTCGCATTTATTCCTGTATCCTAAAATCGTTTGTAGACTCCCATGATCTTTGAAAATGAAAAATTGACTGAATAAAATGGATTACTATCGACACTTTAATTATTAACATCAACATTGCAGAAAAAATTATCTATTAAAATGCGCCAGTTAAAGGAACACGGCAGTTCCTCCCAGTATTGCTTTCATGACATGAAAATGTACACATGAAAAACACGAGAGATTAGAATTTCCAAAACATCGGGTCGCTTTGTGGGTTTACAAACCGAGTTTAAAAATGAAGAAAATTTACATTTCACGACGGAGGTCCTAGGTTCGAGTCCTAACGGCGGCAGGATTTTCGACACTAGCTCTTCAGCTAGATCGAGTTCCGTCTGACTGGAGAGAATTCTAGTGGCCGGCTGCTCTGATCTGTAGTTTCCGTGGTTTCTCCAATCAACACCAGGCGAATGCCGGAGCATTACCCTACCAAACGGGCACGGACCACGCGCGATCTGTCCTTTCTCTTCTTGTTCTATCCTCCTCCTTACACCTTACATTTAACATACACTACACTATCAAATATTCCGGGAGATCGGACGGGAGCTTAGAGCTTGTCCGGCTGGGGCGGTGCCCGCTGGTGGTAGTGTCCTGGTTGAGAACCCCACTAACCGACGGTAGGTCGGCGCGGATCCCGCCATCCAGTGGGGGAGATCACCGTCATCTCGAAAGAAAAAAATTCACTACATGAACGGGACTAATGACCGAAGCAGTTGAGCGCCGGAACACGAAAAAATCAATCAATCAATCAATCAATCACACAATCAATCGACATTTTTTTTTCCAAAATACCCTTCCTCTCGCGGGAGGTGCTGTCTCAGTCAGAACTCGAGTTAGAGTCCAGAACGACCGGGAGAGGTGCTCAACGTATCAACTGGTATCGGTGTGCCTTGACCGGAAGATCAGGTTCGAGTCCCGACGGGGCAGATTTTCGACACTAGCTTTCCAGTATGGTAGAATTCAGTCACGGTCTGGAGAAAATTGTGCGTCCGGCTGCTCTGATCGGTAGTTTTCCGTGGTTTCTCCGATCAACACCAGGCGAATGCCTGAGCAGTACTCCTAACAAACGGACGGCGCGCTGCTTTCCTTTCACTTCCGTTGTTCCATTCTCACCTCTTATACCACACACACGCACACACCTAACATACACACACTATCACGTGATGGGAGATCTGTCAGGAGCTTAGAGCCCGTACTGAATGATGCCTCGCTGATGGAAGAGACCTGGTTGGGAAAATCCCGCTAGATTGACGGTAGGTCGACACCGAATCTTGCCTTCCAACGGAGGAAGATCAGTGTCACACCCCGGAGAAAAACATGCACTACACTTCGGACTAATGACGATAGTGGTTGACGAGGCCGGAATCACAATCAATCAGAGAAAACATGCACGTAACTTACGGAACTTATGATCTCAGTAATTGACGTGACCTGATTCACCATGAATCAATCAATCCAGAAAAGCATGTACTTAACTTTGGGACTAATCACCATGGTAGTTAGCGCGGCAGGTATTTCAATCAATCCACGAAAAAACACGCACTACATTTGCGGATTATTAATCTTGGTAGTTCCGGACGCGCCGGAAACACTAACGACTAACCAAGCAACCGACACGTCGCGTTCGTGTGACAGCCAGTGCTGCCTTGCGTGTGGCCACGTGCTTTACGATCGCGCCAATTGAGGCCGCGCTGAGTTACGCTGATACACTGCAGCCGCCATAAATCGCGCTCGCCGCCGGCCACTCGCGGCGAGCCGATGCTTCATAGTTTCTAGCGGCCGCCGCGCATCTCGATTCAGAGCGAGACGCGCCCGCACGTTTGGACCAAGAGGAATGGGGCGTCACGTTTGTGTTCTTATTAAAGTTTTGCTTCTGCGCGGGTTTCAAAAATTCTTTTTGTTTTAAATTTAAGTATACATCTTGGACTTTGAAATCCTTCTCGTGTCATTGTTGATTGATTGATTGATTTTTCGTGTTTCGACGCGTCAACTGCTTTAATCATTATTCCCGTTAGTGTAGTCATGTTTTTCGGAGATGGCGGTGACATGCCCTGCTGGATGGCGAGATCCGCGCCGACCTGACCGTCAGGTGGGGTTTCCCTAACCAGGACTCTCCACCAGCGGGGCACAGCCACAGCCGGACAAGCTCTAAGCTCCCGACCGGTCTCCCGGAGTATGTGCAGTGTAGTGCATGTTAATGTGTGTGTAGAGAAGAACAATGGAAGGAAGGACAGATCGCGCGCGGTCCGTGGCCCGTTCGGTAGGGCTTCTCCGGCATCCGCCTGGTTGATCGGAGAAACCCGACTACCGATTAGACGCCGTCACTAAGTTTCCTCCACACAGCGACTGAATTCGACCCTGCTGTAAAGCTAGTGTCGAAAATCCTGCCGCCGTGAGGACTCAGACAGGACCTCTCGGTCAGAGGCGCGTGCGACATCAGTTGATGCTCAGGCTACGCTCCCGGTCGCACGTTTGGATGAAGAGGAACGATCGATATTGTTCTTTATTAAAGTTTTGCTTCTGAGCGGGTTTGAAAAGTCTTTTTGTTTTAAATTTAAACATACAATTTGGTCTTTTAAATCCTTCTCATTTCATTGTTGGTGATACGTAAATAGACCTACCGTTATAATTAACGTTCCGTTACTCGCGCGGCCATTCGTAACCAGTACTCGCGCGATGGACTCTTCCATTGCATTCGATATGAAGTGTTTTCTTTATTAAACCCATTAATACACTTTCCTTATTTATCTGGGCTATATTACAATTGACTACACTATGGAAAAACAATAAATAATTACAAACCATATTTGAAGATTCTTTTATGTTTCCGTCACTCGAACAGCCATTCATGCTGCAAGTACTCGGTCGTTAAACTACGTCCAACGCCACGCATTATTTAGTTTTCGACATCTTCTAATTCGTACGTTTTTACTTAAGGAAAAACGGATAAACACATTATTTCAAGATTAAACTCTCTCATATTACGAAAAATATATTTCGGCGCAACAACGGGCCACGGACCGCGCGCGATCTTCCTTCATCTTCCTTGTCCTATTCTCTCTCCTTACACACCACTTACACTAACAAGCACTACACAATCACATATTCCGGAGACCGGTCGGGAGCTTAGAGCTTATCCCAGCTGGGGCGGTGCCCGCTGGTGGGAGAGTCCTGGTTGGGAAAACCCCACTCGCTGGATCTCGCCATCCAGCGGGGAAATCAGTGTCATCTCCCGAGAAAAACATGCACTACACTAACGGGGCTAATGACCAAAGCAGTTGAGGCGCTCAGAAACACGAAAAAATCAATCATTTCATCTAGGATAGTACATATTTTGGAGAGGTGGAGTGTTGAGTGTGAAGAAGCAGAGGCCCGGACCTGTTGCGTTGTTCGGCGCGACCACGTCGCTATCGATGTGTCGGCGAGATTTCCTTCCAAGTGGTCGTTCTCAGGCCTCGTATCCTGGAGGCGTTGTATAATGAAACATTCGCCATTGAAGGAAAGAAAGGCAAAGGATTCAGAAGTGTTCCTTTGGTGTGGCGACTCCTTGTTTTCGACGGTTTGTTGATCTCGACTGTTACAATATAAAAGTTTTCAGAACAGAGATTGTTTTTGATTTATGTGTCTTTTATGGTCAATGTTGGTTCAAAAAGAGTTTACAATGATTTACAATGAACTGAATAAGATGTATTGATGCTGAAATATTTATTGTTTATCTATATTTATATTGCTGAATTTTATGTCGGTTGTTATCGAAGAAAGGTTTTGATCCACATCATCATATAATTAGACAAATATTGTGTAAAATTGACAATAAGCGAAAGTATTGCTAGTTATTAGAAGTATAGGTTGCAGAAAGAATAGCCTAATTTGATTCGTAGTACAGACTCTGCACAAAATAATTATGTGAAATGAAGTGGGAAGGGTGGCCGAGGATTGCTAAGGCAGTAGTGTCGTAGTGATCTCGGACCGAGGATGCAGGTTGAGTTTCACCTCGGCATGGTTGTATTTGGTTTCATTTGTGTTTGTCCTTGCATCATCACCATTTCGTTTCACTTCATAGTTACGATAACGTTAAGTGTTCGCTAATGACCTAGATGTTGGTGCGACCTAGAAGTACTACTATAATAAGAAAAGTGGGAAGGATATTCACTTGCTATTCTGGCTAAAGAATGCTCCAGAGCACCACTCTTTGGGTGTTAACAATTTAAAACGAGTCTCCCATTACTGTGCAAGAATCTTTAGTCATTTGAGAGCACTTCATTCAAAGGTGACATGTCCATTTGACAATAATTGAGTTCTCCTGTGGTTTTAGCTAGTTTCATTTCTAAAACAAGTAGAGATGTCTTATAATACATTAAGTAATGTCCTGTTCGTTGAGTTAAATAATGTTTGAAAATGTAAAATTGGTACTTTATTCGTATTTTTATTGGAAACAGTGAGTTGGAAGTGTCACGTTTTGAATGTTCTCTCCTCATTTCAGGCTGAGATGTCTCGACAAAGTTCCTGATCACTGAAGTTGGTTCAACAACCGTAGAGAGTGTGAACCAATTTAACGTTAATACATCGAGACTTTAGTTAAAAACTCCGGGACATCTAATTCATAACGGACCTCTGCGGTATGCCCCTAGAGGCAGCTCGTCAAGCACTAATCGAAATTCCTCGGCATTCCGCTGTCAGACATGCCTTAGAACTAAGGATGTAGTCTCGTACATTGCAGCAGAATCAGCCATGACGATTTACAGTTCCAACCCTATGATGCAGTTGTGCAAAGTTGAAAAAATATGATAAAGTTGCCCGAAGGACGTTTGCTATGGATTTCCTTGGTCGTATAGCAGCCAAATCGTTATCTTCAACCACTGTCCAGAGCGATAGGCAGTTTGACTACTCCTGATTACTTTTTATTTCGACATCTAAAGATTCAAGCCAACACTATACGTCCTCATACAGTGGCAGATCTTAAGCGTCGGATCAAGAAGTCTTCAGAAAATTCCTTTAATATGATACATCGTGAGATGAAGGTTTTCTTGCGTTTGTGGAATGTGTATATTGTAAGATCTGTTTCCAGGTGTAATATTCAAGAAACATTGACTATTGTCATAAAAGACTAAATGGATATACCTTTTACCTGTGTTCTCTATTTTCAAATAAATGATTATGCTACTTACAATATGTTGGTCTGTTTAATCTACTATTCTTTCTCGCAACTAACTTTGCCTTCTTCGTTTTGCAACTGGAATTCTCTTGTATCATTTTGAAAATTCGAAAGAACAAAAAATATGCAATCACACTTTGAAAATCAGTTTTGTACAGATTGATGCGCCTGTGATGTACTTCTGGATTCTTTGCAAAAATGTTGCAGTTAACACTTTTCTCTGCGGATGAATTTTCACGTTTATCACGAGATACTAAAACCTGGTTTGCCTTTAAAACTCATGACGCTACTAAAAGCATTGATGGTTTGTTTCTATACATAGTCTAAGCTGTTAATAAATACTTCTGGTTGCATTTCAACGGTACAGAATATCAGAAATGATAAAAAATAAGACGTTTTCTTATTAAGTCAAAATTCAAGTTGTCGCTGTATGGTTTTTACACAACGCAAAAGTACGTGTAGTGCGTGTTTTTGCTCGCTGCGGGACTAATGACCATAGTAGTTGCGCCCAAATCACTCAATCAATCAATCAATCAAGGCCGTTACTATGCCGCTCCTATATGAAAATTCTTGTATAGATGATTTACATTTGAGTGTTTTTGGTGAGCAATTTGTGCAATCTTGCAAATTTGCAAAAATTGTGCCTCTTGGAACCCCTGTAACGTTCCGCGGAACCCAGGTTGAGGATTTCTGTTTTGCCAGAAATTGGGGCAACGCAGGGGCAACGCAGGGCGAGCAGGGCGACTGCAGGGCGACGCAGGGGCGAGCAGGGGGCGACGCGGGGCGACGCAGGGCGACCGGGGGCGACGCAGGGCGACGCAGGGAGCGACCAGGGCGACGCAGGGGCGACGCAGGGGGCGACGCAGGGCGACGCAGGGGCGACGCAGGGGCGACGCAGGGCGACGCAGGGGCGACGCAGGGGCGACGCAGGGCGAGCGGGCGCGCAGGGGCGACGCAGGGGCGACCGGGCGACGGGGCGACGCAGGGGCGACGCAGGGGGACCGGGAGACGCAGGAGACGCAGGGGCGAGCAGGGGCGACGCAGGGGCGCGCAGGCGAGCAGGGGCGACGCGGGGTGTGGGACAGCGCGCCCTCGGCGCCGCATCGCCAGTGGAGGGTTGGAGGACGCGGAAGGGGCGGGGCGCGGGCACGCAATGTCCGCGGCCACAAACACTGGTTGCGGCGGCGGCCTCCGCCGGGACGTTTATGGTCGCCTGGCGCCTCCGCGCGCCCTGCCCTGCGCGGCCCCGCTGCGCCGCTGTCCGCTGCCGCCCCGCCCCTCAACCAAATGGGCCAAAGGGCGCGCGCGCGAATAATGGATGACACTCTTATCTCAAATGCGGAAATGTTTGAATATTTTTGTTAATATTTGCTCGATTCGTACAAAACAAAATTCAGATCTTGAGAAAATTTCCTTTGTAACAGAACAATTAAGATTGGAACAGTTTACACCAGCAATTTTCAAAGCTTTTCCTCTAATGTCGAAGTGTTAGAAATAAGTTAGAACAATATGAAGTAATAGACATTAAATGAGTAAGTGCTGTGCAGTGCTGGTAGGTGTAATTCAATGCAAAAACTGTAGTGTGTGATGTATTGCAGTGCAGTGCAGTGCAGTGCAGTGCAGTGCAGTGCAGTGCAGTGCAGTGCAGTGCAGTTAAGTGTATGAACGCGATCAATGAATTAAAAAACTTATGTAGCTTGTATTAAATTTTCGCATCACCGACATATAATTTTGGATATCATGACAAGTTGAAATATTTGTTATAATACTTAATATTAGTGATAGTATGATTATTGCATGTTCGGCTTACTGTACTCCTTTATTATTATTATTATTTATTATTATTATTGTAATTATTATTATTGAACTGACATCGGTGGTCCCAATTCATTTCAAATAAATGTATTAATGATTAGTAATTTGAACAACGTGTGTGATTAGGTGTTTCTTTATAATAGAGGTCTTGCCAAGTACATCATGAAGCTGCTGACCATATATTGATTTTTTAAATTAATACGAGTTTAAAACCCGATTACTTACGTACAACGTATTACGATCGTACAACTGTTAAACATCAAACTAATAAAGTGAATTCAATGACGTGTAACAGTCACCGATACCACAAAAACTACCGTATGAGTGGATATGAAATTGTAACAGGCTCTTCTTCAGGATTGTATCGAGTGTCCTTGAAAAGTTTGGTAAGAACAACACAACTTAAACGCGAAAATAAATAATTTAAATAATATGTTTGTATATGCACCTGACCATTTTCATCTCTCTTAGAGCACGTGGTTCATAATATATTCCATAGAGCCAGTAGTGTTGCAGCAAAACTTACCTAATTTATTTGCTAGAGATCAATGTGCGTGCATAAATTAGAAAAATTTCATTTAATACATAATATTGTAAAATAAAATGAAATAGAATTAAAGTAATTTACTAAACTTAGAACCAATTACATTAAAATAATATTAAACATGAGTGGTTTACATAAAATTGATCTTTTCCTCATTCTCAAGGTTTGAAAATGAAGAAAGATCAGGCAACAGCGATATTGTGCTAGTTTCTTATATTACGCTTGAGGATATTCTGTATTGACTTAGATGTGTTTAGAAATTTTCTACGTTTCGAGTTCAAAATGAGTTTTAGTAATTGCTCTTTCTCTATTGTTATCATTAATCTTTGTTTTATTACTATGTTTGTTAATTCTGATCGGCTGGTCGAACTGGGTTTCTATTGAGTGCAGTGACTTGAATCTCACAAGTACCACTGCATTTAGTAGAATATAGGAAGCTCGTTTTTCTCACTGGAATCTTAAAGAGGATTAACTGTTCTAGCTGCTGTCATTGCTGCTCAAGCTCAATTCATAAACCGGAGCGGTTGCTCAGTGCATCAACTGATGTCTCTGCAGCGCCTCAACCGGGAGGTCCTTGGTTCGAGTCCTGACGGCGGCAGATTTTCGACACTAGCTTTTCAGCTAGGTCGAATTCAGTCTGGAGGAGAATTCTAAAGGCCGCTGCTCTGATCGGTAGTTTCCATGGTTTCTCCGATCACCAGGTGAATGCCGGAGCAGTACCCTACAAACAGGCCATGAACCGCGCGCGATCTTTCCTTCTCTTCCTTTCCTCTCCTCTCCACTTACACACACACTTACTAACATGCACTACACTCACATATTCCGGAAGACCGGTCGGGAGCAGAGCTTGTCGGCTGGGAAGGTGCCCAATCACCATTGAGAGGGTGAGAGGCGCTGCGGTGACATCAGTTGATGCATTGATCCACCGCTCCGGTGCCCAATCACCATTTAGGTCACCTAATAACACCCATCAAAATCAATCACCCTTTTTCTGGTAAGACCACGAGGGTGAGGTTTTGATAAGATATAATAGATTCAATAAAGTATGTCCCTTTCCTGTCTACCTGGCTCTCACGTTCTGCCTCGGCGCCTTCCCTGCTACGGAGATGCTAACGCACGACCCTTCAGAACTCCCACCTCAGGCGCCGATCGTTGAAGTCTTCACGGTACTTCACGTCCTCACTCCTCAGGTGCCAAACTTCATCCGAGGTTACCACCTGTTGCGCGCGCCTTCCAGTCGATTGAAAGTAATCAAGGCCTTAAATTAACACTGCAACACTATAAGTATTTCAATTTCTCTTTTGTACTGTGGCATTTTGATTATTAGTGCTAATCGATCAGAGCATTTTAACTTTGCATATCTTTAACCTTTGGTGCGATGTAAATCTATAGTATGGGGCGCCCTTAAGAGATTGTGATTATTTATCCCGTTATATTTATAAACTTTTGCGAAAATAATGTTGTAAATTATTGGAAAAATAATAAAATTAAAATTTTACTAATTGAAATTTCAAAATGAAGAAAATATTACTGTTTGAACCATACCAATTGTGTATTAGAAACCTACAGTGAGTTAAATCTTTGAGCATTAAAATCAGTTCATGAATTATCAGAGATGTTCATAAACTCATTTAAAGTTAAAGACTATAGGATTTACAATATTCAGAGATAGTATTGCATTACTGTTTAAAGTTTTTGTAGTATATTAAATACATGGAAGGAGATTTGAATTAACAAATTTGTTGAAAAATGAACAGAAAATTCATTTATAAAAGTAGTGAAAATAATGCAAGTTGTGGTTTTGCACTACAACCGTAACACTCTCTTCACTTGGGCTGGCGAATCAATGCTTGTTAACGGCGTGCGGGAGTCGGGGCCCCGTGGGCAGCCCCGCGCCGCCGTCCCCGCATGCTGATGCCTGATACGCCCGCGCCCGCACCGCTCTATTCCATGCTAATCCTCGGCCCGCCCGCGCCGCCCCGCGGCCGCGCCGCCCCGCGCCGCCCCGCGCCGCCCCGCGCCGCCCCGCGCCGCCCCGCGCCGCCCCGCGCCGCCCGCGCCGCCCCGCGCCGCCCCGCGCCCCCCGCGCCCGCGCCCGCGCCCGCGAGAACGCCGGAAACTGGCGGCCGAGGACCGAGCTCACGGCCGAAAGAATAAAAGGCAATGACTGACTGCGAAGTTTCAAGTAAAAGACAAAATTAAACGGAGGACTCCATGAATAAATGAGGCTCAATGCCGAAAGATGTTTAGAGCCGTGGTTGTGAAAAGATGCATCAAAATTAATTTTTATAAACAATCAATAATGCTCGACGTACATTTTAATGTGTCATAGTCATGAACTAAAATTATAAATATGTTAAATGATGTTCATAAATTAGTGATAAGTAGTATATCTTTACTGATTCATAATGAGTTAATAATAAGTCGTAAAGTTACTGAACAACTGCTTATATAATATTGACTATCTCAAATCAATATAGAGTAATAATGTTGACGAGATCGTGAAGTGGAAATTGACAAAGCAAAATTAAATGTGAATTGAGTCACTTTCTTTAATACTAAAGTTTAATAAGGTTTCTCGATTAATGGGGTGCTTCTTCGTAGTATTGTCGAAATGTACACTGAAAATATAAAACTAAAAAATTTAATTTAATAGATATACGTTTTGTAAAATGACAGCCGTTCTTCTTCTATAATGCGTGATAAAATTGCTGAAAAGATGCATAAAGTCCTACTATTTTAATATTCAATACACATTGCCAAGCAAGACAATATTGCTTTACATTTTTTTAGGTTCCACAAAAATGTGTTGCCTTAATCTCTGTGGAATAAAATTGAAATTGTAAGTTGCATGTATGTTCAGAAGTTTTTAATAGTTATGAGATAAAACTGGGAGTTAATTAGATATTATCTTTGAATTCCCTCTATTTACATACGCTAATAATATATGACGTTTTAGACAATTTAAAGAAACCATCGACACAAAACTTTCTATCCAGCAGTAGCATAGTTTTTAATTAATTTATTTAAGTGGCCTAATAAATAAATTAAAAAACCTTTCTTATGCTACTATTGGTTAGGAATACACTACACTCCTGCTTCCAACAGATTTAAAGCAAATAATAAATTTGCAGACTATGATCAGAAAAAACATTGCAATATTGCAACACATTATAATCGCGCGTAGGTTGGAAAAGTCCTGGAAACAAATGTCCTTTCTTCGGTACAAGTTTTGTAGGGAAGGTGAGCCTTGGGCGGTCGGTGGGATTTGAGAGTCGTGTTGAGGACATCTGAGGAACAAGTGGAGACATGAGAACAAATGGAGAAATTACGAGAGCCAGTTGTGCACATATTGAATGAATTGGCCTTATTTTACGTGGCGAGACTCAGGCCATGAGGCCTGCTCTTCCGTCTGACCACACCAAATTTGGTTACCTCCTTTCACCAATCATGGGAGAAAGAAGGTATTACTGGGCGACAGAAACAGGCGGTTTGAATTTAGCTCAGAGGCGTCATTTGGCTTGAGGATCTTTTACATCGGTAAATGTACTAACATGGACAGCATACTTCCCCTCCGAAGGAAGGCGTACGAAGGATTTTCGCCCTTAAAATCCACGGCTTCAAACCCCGAAACTTGGGTATAGCAGTCCGATACGCTAACCGCTACACCATCGCGCCGCATATGAAAGATGCCTGGGGGACACAGGGAAAATAAAGGAGACAAGTGGTACCATAACTATGTTTCTTAAGCAGTATTCGACAAAATATACATTTTGGAATTTCTATTGCATTTTAGATTTTTTCTTTTTCGATGCCCTTAGTCTATACTGTGTAGTAAGAGTGTGCAGAAATCAGAAATTTATGTAAAATTAAAGTCAAGGAAAGACAGAGATAATCTTTACGATTAGGAAAATTTGATTTATTGTAATTTAATCTCAACACATGCCAATATTAAAATGGTTTCTCAGATAAGTACTGGGAATAGAATGATCTCCTTCCAGAGGCTGACCGATCAAAGTTGGGTTCTACTAAGAAGCAATTTTCGGTTCTGAAACAAGTAATTATTTAAGTGCAGGTTTTTGGTGGTTCTTCTGTTCTTGTGTATTTTCCTTGTTCTTGAATATACAGATATTGCTGCTTAACTCCTTGACCTTCATAGAAATTGCTAAGGGTAGACCAGCAATACCAACCTCATGTACAGAAGAAACAAGTTCAAATCCTGTGAGAATGTATTTGTTTGGTGTGTGCATGTGTGTTTATGTCGTATGTGTGTATATGCGTATGTGTGTGTATGTGTATATGAATATGTGAGTATATGTGTGTATGTGCTGAGGCTTAATGGAGCTGTCCCATCTGATATGAATCTCTGACAACCTTCTTCGATTCCTGTCCGGCCTGTGTGGCGAAGGGCGTGAGCCATTTGCGTGAAAAGTATGCTTTTACACTGGGCCGTGGGTTGTTAACGAACCTCGCTTGTGGGATGGATGTTGTTTGTTGTGGCAGTGTGCTTACCTCACACGCCATGTAGTGCCCTTCAGTCACAAATTCTACTAGTTAAACCCTTGCAATTTCACGTGACAAAGGAAGAGCTTTAGATAAGTTGCACGGAAAATAACTACTCACTACACACTACATGGAAAATAAGAAAGAATTCTAGAACATATTTTCATGTTATTCAGTATTTATTCTCAAAAACTAATGAAATGAGGAGATATGAAAAATCTGGAATAATAAAATCACAATTCAAATACAGAGCTAACATGAATCTAAAAATGTGTTTATATTAATATATTATAAATACATTTTAATTCAGATTTTCAAATATTTGGCTTACTAAATATTAATTATAAATAATTGAAGATAATAAAGCAGAATTATAATTAATAATAATGAATAATAATAATATAATAATAATAATAATAAATTATTATTGCTTGCTGATAGAGAACTAGATTAGGAAGCAATTGTCTACTGCATCAAAATGCCGCATATCGACAGAAAGATGCTCTTTCTCAGGACGTGCTAATGCCGTTGCCCAATCGGCATTTTCTTTACTTTCTTGCTATTGAATGAGAGAAACTTTTGTAATACTGTACGAAAAACGGCGAATTTTCGGCTGAAAAACGCTTATACAGATCCTGGTAACAAAAAATTGGATAAATACAGTATCTAAATTTAAAAAAGCTCTAACACGTGATGTAGGAAGAATCATGTTCGTCCATGATAGCGAAAAAAATTTATTTAAGGCAACACAGCTTTCCAGTCTGCTAAACCGTTCAGCCATTTTCTCCCAAAATTGATATTCTCGAATCGATCTGGCTATGTCGGTCCCTGCAATTTAATCCGATATTTTAACTTTGTGGAGTTACTTTGTGAAACCCCTGGGATATTTTCCAAATTTTCAAAGAAATGGCTCCATTATTTTAATTAATATTTTGGTGGATATTGTAAAGGACGTTAAGAGAATGTGCAGGTCTGTTGTCTGATAAAAACTCTGATTCTTCGAAAATTGCAAAAGTTCAAAATTTTTCCGTCTTCCTACAAATACAATTATGAAATGAAGTTTTCTTCTGATGAAATCTGTTCAAAGATAGATTTTGAAGCAAGGTCATGTACAATTTTTCAAAAATTTAAGCAATTTTGTAATTTTGCGTGAAAATACGGACGAGAAACATAGTGGTGCTGTGTTGCACCACTAGTTCTTCAATTATCATTATTAAGGTAGAGCCTCAATTTGTTGATTGCCTAGGGGCCCGAGGTCGACCTTGATGTGAGTAATACTCTGATAAGAAAGAGGAGAAGTCTGTACGATCCTAAAGGTGTATAGACATAAAGCAGGAATACAAATTATCACACATTTCCAAAAGCGTAAATAACGTGAGTGATAGGTACAATACATTGAGTATGAAATTAACTACTTTTCTAAACGACATGAAAAAACGACTCGCAATGTGATAATGATTCCAAGATTAAAAATGACAGAAGAGATTGGCTCATTAGAATTGCTTCTGGGTGAGGTGATAATGGATCTTCAAAATGTAGATTGCTGCATTAGGACTTCATTTGCACCTAATTGTGACGGCGAGAAATATTACTGCGATTCATCACCTGCCAGAACAATCGATCTTTTGACTTGATGAATATCGTGGTCCCTTGTGTTGATATTACTCAGCATTCTTCATATTCTACCTCGGATATTACAAAGGCTTGTCGAGGATCAAGTGGATATTATCATTTTAACTACCTTTGAAAATAAATAAAAAATCTTTTATTTTCAAATTGTAATATTTATTAGTTGTATAAATATTTTGATAATTTTCAGACATAGGAGTTTTTATTCATGCATTCCAAATTTGTCAGAAACGTTACATTCTTTCATTTAATTATTTTAAAAAATCAATAATTATTTTTCGACCAGAAGTATTTCGAGAATGTTCTGTTTCTAAAACATTTTTGAATTTGATTATTCCTGAAAAATTGAGGTTAAATTACTTTGGATCATTTAATTAATTTTTATATGTTACAGGCAAATTAGTTCGAAGATAATAGATTTATTAAGTATAATCTCTCATTTGATGTTAACCATTGAATGTTGATTTATGTGTAGTAAAGTTTTGATGTTGAGTAGGATTTTTGATTGTTGCATGAATATGGGGTTTCTAAAGTTTCTTGCTATCAGTTCTCGAGATACTTTATTGGTTCTCCTTCACAAGATATTTCGTTGTAATCTATTTTTAGATAAGAGAGCTTTTGCGGTATCATAAAGATATTACTTTGGTCGGCATTTTGCAGATTGATTGAAATTCATTTTTATCCATTGGTTTGAGTGTGGACTATTCTGGACTCTTTTTGTATGCTAAGTCGGATATGGATTTGCTGTGTCTGTGTCATAACGTCAACGAAAATAAGTTTCCACGTTAGAAATTTCCGTATGTTAGTGGCGAAGGTATAAAAGAACATAAGTGAGAGAAAAGACCTGATGATCTCGGTTGTGATATTACGAGGCATAGGATCGAACGTTAATTTAACCTGAATATTTTAGTTAGTGATAAAATATTAAAATATATTCCGAATAAACTCAGGGATTGCCTTATTTTGAATGACAGACCAGTATGCCAAACTCTATCGTTTATTTAGCAATATCCAGCAATAGGTTTTCTTTCTCATGAGCTCTGAGGAATATATTCACTAATCCTTAGCAGCTGGCATATGCTTTAAGTGATTGGGTTTGAAACCAAATTAAAAACCTGCAAAGCAATAGCTTACGTATCAGTAAGGTATGTGTTAAGTCTCAAATATTTTTGAAATGGAGGATAGATTAATTATTGTTCTGTAATGTACAGGCCGTCGAGATCTCTTCCTGGCTTGTGAAAAGGAAGGACTATTGCAGTTTACAGAAAGAAAGGGAATATTTTTAAATTTCATTTTCATAATTTAAGAAATATTAAAAAGGGCTTATTTTAATTTTCGGTTTTAATGTGCTGAGGCGTGCTGAGGGGCGGGTGAGGGCAGGTGAGGGGCGGGGTGAGGGCAGGGTGAGGGCAGGGTGAGGGGCGGGGTGAGGGGCGGGGTGAGGGCGGTGAGGCGGGTGAGGGCAGGGTGAGGGGGCAGGGTGAGGGGCGGGTTGAGGGGGCAGGTTGAGGGCGGTTGAGGGGCGGGGTGAGGAGGCGGGGTGAGGGGCGGGGTGAGGGCGGGTGAGGGCGGGGTGAGGGGCGGTTGAGGGGCAGGTTGAGGGCCCGGTTGAGGGCGGGGTGAGGGCAGGGTGAGGGGGGGTGAGGGCAGGGTGAGGGCGTGGTGAGGGGCAGGGTGAGGGGCGGGGTGAGGGGCGGGGTGAGGGGCGTGGCGGCGGGTGAGGGCGGGTGAGGGCGGGTGAGGGCGGGTGGGGCGTGGTGAGGGCGTGGTGAGGGCGTGGTGAGGGCGTGGTGAGGGCGGGGTGGGGGCGTGGTGGGGCGGGGTGAGGGCGGGGTGAGGGGCGTGGCGTGGCGTGGCGTTGCTAGGCGCGGCGAGGCGGGGCAGGCGCGGGGCGTGGCGCGGCGGGGCGGGGGCGGCGTAGCCGTGCCGGGCGACCGCATACCGGAGGATCGATGGCCCATGAGCGATGCTCCCATTAGCCCGCACTCCTCCACAACTTATTTCGGGGCCGCTGTTTGGTCCAGGCCCGGTTTTACCGTGCGCTATGGCCATTAGTACTGGCAAACGGCGCAGCCACCGAAGCGCGATGCGGCCGGGCATTGTTCTGCGCGGGCGACAGAGATCGACGACGCCCCAACGGCGCCATAAGCAGCTCTGCGATTGGAGGATGACGAGGACGGAATCAAAGGGTTTTCAAATTACGATGCAACCTTCAAAGGTTTTCCGCCTATTCCAAGAGGATTCGCTCCCTTACAAACTTACCGCTCACGCGAAGAATATTATAAAAGTTTTTGCGACAGCCAATAGTAATAGCGTTTACTTTTAGAAAACAGCATGCTAAAAATTAAATTTTTACCACGAGTACTAATAGTGAGATGTTAAAAAATGTTCAGATTAAACTGTGGCTGCTACAAAGAAAAGAAAATACTTTCATCTGAACAGCTATATCTGACCTTAACCATGGACTCTGTTTGGAGTCTTTTTGTCCTCAGGAGCAAATAATGATTTTCAAGACACGAGATGTTATTCTCATGAACTCTCATTTTAGATTACTATTTATGTTCAATTTTACAAAGTGTAATTTTTCAGTTTTTAAAAGTCGTTAATTCGATTTTTATGTGGTTGACTCAGAAATGCCACATTTGACGTCTAATTACAAAAGAAAAACTCTTAAAACGTGTCCATTTCGTTTTTAGTATTACGTTGCAGTTTCTGAATAATAATTTGAGGTATTTGTCTATTATGATTTGGTAGCTCTGTTTCAACATTCATATGCTGATAAGATAGAAACCTATGTATAGTTATGAGGATATGCTAGTTTGTTTTCTGTAAACAGTATTCTTTATTTGGTGCTATGTATTAAATAAAGCAAATAAATATCATCACTTTCTCAATTAATAATTCAAAATAGCATCTGCGCATCAAATGATTGCAAACTATTGTATAAAACATTTAGGGTAAAAGGCCTAAAAAGAATTCACGTAAGCATTAGAGTAAAGAGTCGAAGAGTTAAACTAATGAGCAGCATTAAGTAATTGTGTTTAAAAGAAAGGCTGTCTAAAAATACTGCGTCACACGTGGAGAAAGTGATTTCATTTTGTTCTGAAATGCGAAACTCGTCTTATCGGCCTCGTGTCGCCACATTTCCTACTGGCAAAATAAAATGTATTTTACCACTTGTGTCGTAAATAAAATTGAAGTGATTTAATGTCCCTTGGTGCAACCTACGTCACCTTATGTGCAACATTAGAGCAGAACATTATTAACATGCAAATTTGTAATACTTTTATTAATT